>OZ026837.1:35143628-35153412 GCA_964023205.1 Lutraria lutraria | reverse complement strand
CTAATTTGTTGTATTTGAAATACGAATTTATTAATACTTGTAAATCATATCTGATTTTTTTTCACCTGCAAAATCCATTATCCGTTTTAAAACATCGATAACGCATATGAACTGTACATTAGTACAGAAATTGTGCAATTATTTCTATTCGTTTTCTGCATATATTGTGTGATACGATCATTTCATTAGCGTTAACACTTCCTGTCAAAATATTTTTTCTATAAACTAATCTATATTACACGTTTTACTGCAGTGGTAATGCACTTTTTGCTTTCAACTTTTTTACACTGTAATAGTTCTGGAAAATATATACACCTTGGAAAATTTGAAAACGCAAACTACCAAGTGTACTTGGTTTGTTAGAGATTATAATTATGCATGCCTATACTCTCATTTCCTTAAAAACAAAATTAAACTTGTTGAAACGCCGAATTGATTATATGTTAGGTCATTCTTTAAAAAATGATATATGCTTATAACCGTATATGCTTGAGTTTAAAAAAGTTAAAATAATAAACGAAGATGTTCAGTCAGTGAAAGGTAGTATGTGTAAAAATCGTATTAAGACTTATTGTGGAATCATTAAATTTCGTTGGGGATTTAATTTCGTGGACATATTGGAAATTTAAATGCAGAGATAAGGCTTTTTTCAAAAAATCAAAATCAACGATTTTATGCCCCCACGAAATAGCCATTTTAGTAAAAACCACGAAAATTTAGCCCAACGAAAATAAATGAAAATACAGTAACCATTGTTTTTCACCTTTCTAGTTTGAGGAACGTGATGGTTTAGAAAATGATGAAACGCATAAGAGACATGAGATAAACTAACTTGGTGGGACTGAGGCAATACGTAAATCGCTCTTAAACTTCGTGTTACATTTTATTGAAAGAACGATTTGTGTGCGCACGTGCGTTTGTAGTGAACGTAAACGTTATTACAAAACACATATCATTCGAAATACAAGTAAACAATTTATGTTTTTCGCGAAGGTGTCTAAACACACTTTTGACCTATATCTCTTGGCATGACGTTATCAATTGCTCAGAAGAAATTCCTCATTCTATTGGATGATTAAGAGGAAACCATGCCCTCCATTGGGTGAAATCTATTAGCGTAGAAAAATTAAGACCACGCCAAATTTGTAAAATAACAATGTACGAAAATGTATTCTTATGCGGTCGCAATAAAGTTATATACCGTTCTTGACAAACGTTTTACATTTATTGGAATTAATACACAGTGTAGATATGACTAAATACGTAATTTATTTACCTGACTTAACATTGACATTTTTAGGCGTGACCTAATTGGACTGCTAGCGATAAGTTGTCCTCACACGGTACTATAACGGCAACTTAGGAAAAATATACTATTGTAAATTTTAAAGAACCTTCGCCACTGTAATTTTTTTTAAAACATTTCTTGTTATTCATGAGTGGAGTAGAGTTAGTGAAAGCGATCTTGTGTAAAAAATATTTTGTCTCGACTGACACATTTTAACAAAAACTGTTTCGTTTTTAGACCATTTTTGTCTGTCTGACTGTCGCAGAGCAAACACAAGTCATGACATTATTGTACAATTTGGTTTATTTAAAAGAGAACTTTACATTTTGTTCTTCGTTGCCAAATACCATGATTACAGCGTAACTGTGCGAGTCATAAAAAACACTTCTTCGCCTTATATGTTTTCTAAGCCGAAATTTGAAGTCGGAGCAGAGCTTTTATTGTTTTCTAATACATACAAGTGAATCCCAAGGGGAACAGTTAGACAAAATTAGACAAACAATGATATGAGAGAAATTGAATCCCGGAAAATAATTCCTACATTCTTCATACTGAAATAATTTTTAAAATTACACAAAACTGATGTTTCGAATTCTCATTCAATTACGTTTTATATCTCTAATGTAAACATTTTTTATATTGTCGGGTTACTAAAACAATTAAAAAATAAGAGTTTCGATGATGGAGAATTCGGTAATTTGCTAAACTAATAACGATACGTTAGGGGAATGTTTAATCTTTATGAAGAGTTGAACAAATGACACAACTTTCATTACAACTAGAAACGCTCGTTAATCATTGTTAGTAATAATACAATAAGTAATAAACTTGGGGATAGATTGTATTTTTTTAATATGGAGTTCTTTTAGAATCGTTAATTAACAAATTATCTACAGGAGTGCTTTAATAGCGCTAATAATTGGCTGAAATTATTACCCCATATCTGCTCGGATAATTGAATATGTTACTTCAAAAGATTGAAAATTGAATCAAATAAAACATGTACAATGCTATGTGTCAGGCTTTATTACTGAGAGATAACTTGTATTCTGCTTTTGTTGTTGTTGTTTATTGAGTTCACATAAACGATACTTACGTTTCGTTTGATGCATTTTCCAGAACAGTAAAGCAAACCAGTACACACTAATGTGTTTTTGACCGCCCCGGTATGTCATTTTAGTGCATGAAACAAGAATTTTGCTATAATTTATGGCATTTTACAAATAAATGCCCATTTGTTTCAACACTTGATGTTCTGTTGGTCTTTTCAACACCTGATGCTATGTTGTTTTTTTCAACACTTGATGTTCTGTTGGTATTTTCAACACTTGATGTTATGTTGTTATTTTTCAACACCTGGTGTTCTGTTGGTCCTCATTTCCGTACGAGTTCGGCCCAGCTTGGGACTGCACATTTATATCTTGAACAATACAGATGTATGTGTATGATTGTGTTTGTATTAGTCATGGACTACATAGCCTAAATAATTAAATAAAGTCTCTTAATTACTCATACAATATAGTGTCTATGTTTAGTACAATTACTAAGTTACAAAAAACGTATGTATATTTTGTAGAAAAGGTTTTGAATCATAATAACTTATAATATTATTTTTGCAAATGATTTAGCTATTTAACCTGTCTGATTGACTTAATTGCAGAGTATTAGGTATACGGAGCTTGAACCTTGATATCGTCCCCTTGACGAGGCATTTGTTTTCTGTAATTATTTGATTTTGTGTAAGATTATGTGTCAACTACCACATACCATTCAATTAGAGAAAGAATTGTATTTCAACAAAATATGCCAATACAATCGCATGATGTCAATTAAACTTTTGTTACAAAAGGGGGGGGGGATGTTCAAAGCATCGCATAAAAATTTAACAAACTCATGTTTCATTGTTAAATTTCTTGACATAATCCCAAACAGTTCGGTATGTTCCCAATTCCTAATCCAGTTAATGCGAGTTATTCTTCTTCGTTTAAGATAATGGTCACGTTCAAATTTGATACATTTTGGCAAATGCGTGGGGGAGGGTTTCAAAAGTGAAAGACTGTCAGTTTTCCCAGACTACTTAGTCTTAGTACTCACTGACAGTGATAAAAACGGTGCAAAACCTAACATATTACAGCCCTTAATGAACAAACATATACATAAATAAGTCGTTGTGTGGGGAAAAAAAGACACATATATCTCTAGGTTAAAAACAGGATATAAGCAAGCATAAAGTAATTATTATTAAAATCGATGCAGTTTTACCGTATTTTCATTTATTTTTGTTGTGCTCAATTTTCGTGGTTTTTACTAAAATGGATATTTCATGGAGACATAAATTCGTGGATTTTGATTTTTGAAAAAAAGCCTAATTTCTACATTTGTATTCGTGAGGATGTGATTTTTTGGAACGATACTCTACCGTTGGTCTAATGTTTTTATAAACAGCTGTTATACAATTATAGAATTTTTTATTCAGTATTCAACCTGTTGAATGCCGTTGTAATTTCTGCTAGAATCTGCCAAATGTGCAAAATATGTTGCATAACACGTGGAAGCTGCTGTTTACATCAGAAATGGTTTCACAATTATAATATCTTTTTGTTAATCTTACATCTGTAAGTGGTGAAATAGTTATACAGTGTAACTTCTGAAATACGGACCCTCTGAAATCCGGAAACTTCTGAAATCCGGACCCTCTGAAATCCGGAAACTTCGGAAATCCGGACCCTCCGAAATCCGTACGATTTTCTTGGTCCCAAAATTTCTCCCTCTATTTCAATGTAAATTATACTTCTGAATTCCGGAACCTCTGAATTCTGAATTCCGGACGATATTTTCATTAATTTTGGTTCATGTAAGTGCAATTTTACTTCCAAAATCCAGACAGTGCAGTAAGTGTACTAAGATACTTAGCGTTGCTACTGGGATTAGACCATGCTGTCTGTAAAAGCGTACTTTTCCGAACAATTTCAGAATTATTTTTCTGTGTAACTGTAATTACTAAACATAACTAAAAGTAATTTTTTTCTCCTTACCGAGAGATATATCTTGTTTATTATGTATTTTTGCTCTCTACTTCTATTTTCACGATTCTAATCACATTAAACTTAAAATAAAATCTAACCTGAACATGCGTACAGACTTAATGTAGAATTTCTTCGATAGACAAGTCCCAGTCCTGCATATAACGACAGTATTAGCACATCCAACTGCGTTGAAATTTGCATTCTTGCAATAGTTCAGGTAATGTGACAATCGTAACTACTCGGTATGTCTCGTACGTAAGTGTAGGGTTACAGATTTTGGTTATGCGGTTCCGGTCACTACTTTTCAAACTCTGTGTACCTATTTTTATTAATTATTCTCAGAATTACAGACCTTCAACCCTATTTATCGTTCGCTATATTGATAAAGTAGACATCAGTTCCAATTTAAAGATAATCAAGTTGTTTCCACCGTGGGATTCGAAAAATGAAAATAGCCCGCGTACAACGAAAACAAAATGGCGGCCTGCCTATTATGTCCGAGGCACTTTCTTTAGACAAACGTCGAGGAGATCCGAATGTGAATCGGTAGTTGGTCGAATGATTACTTTGTCTTTTACTGTAGCGCTAGAAAAGGGCTTACAATATTCCAGAGACAATTTTTCAGTGTCCCCATCCCAACTACCGGGCTAGGTTATGTGTTAAGCCAAATACTGTAAATCCGGTATTATTCGCGATGTTTTTATTTTCGCTATTATTCGCGATTGGAAGGTTTCGCGAATTCATAAATCCGCGTAAATTTATTAATATAAGGTAATTGCTATCGGAAGATCATTGTCCGAGAATTTCATTACAGACTGATAAATAAACAGACCACTTGTGAGACGTGCTTTACATCGGGCACGATAAAGAACCAGGACAAGCTATTAGACATGATTAGGGATATACAAATCATGTCAGGTTCTCCTGTATTTATCCCTTCCTCAGGGGCGGCTCTAAAATTACAATAGCTGTCTAAAGGGCCGTTAGAGAACAGATAAAGCTAGCCAGAATTGTTCCCCTTTTCTTTATTTGATTGTTCTTACATACGGGTTGTGTAATCGTCTTTTTTTCTTTACGTTATTTTATTTTTATTGGGAGTCTAGTACTGGTTCTTCACAGGAACGATGGTTAGGTGAATTGGCATTGATTACCCTTGTTGATAACATTGCAAACAAATACCAAGTACATAATTATAAAATCAAGGACTAAGTAGCACATATGACAGTGAAATCTTACTTAGCGGTCACCTAAATATATCGACCTCTTTGTCACAACGATTATTTATTTTAAGTTTTACCTCGTTTTATCTTGTTTCCTACATGTACTTCAGCTTTGAAGCCATCTCACTAATTAGACGCTTTAATTTAAAGAGTAACAACCGAAAGGTTGTTTTTAAAAAAAAACGAGGTTTTACGGCCGATATCTTGTCAATGTTCCTTGGTAGTTTTAAATTATAAATTTTTATACAGTAGAACACGGATATATCAAATTCGGATATAGTGAAATATCTATATGCAAACTATCAGTTCGTCCTTTCTATCAATGTATTGTTTGCGGTGAAAATTGTATACTGTAAGTACGATTTTGACTCTCAAACGTGTCTGCATCCCCTCGAGGGGCTATGACATCATTCTAGATAAATGTATTGGACTCGGGTCGCCAGGAATTCATTATAACAGTACCTTACTGTATTCCGTGAAAACTACATTTCAAACGGATTTTGAGTGCATATTTGTTACGTCAAACAAGTGCAGTTTAATAAATAGTAGCGAATTTTCTTAATTGATTGAGTCCCATTGGCGCATGAATCATTTTTCGTTTATTCTACGTAATTGATCTTAATAAATATTATTAATATGTCTCCACATTGTTCATTTATGTGACAAATATGGATTAATAGTCAAGTTGAAGTGGAGTTACTGCACCGTAAGGGATAATATAACACCAGCAAAATACATATTTCACAAGCTTAATGCCAACATAGTTTTATTTATGATAATAATCATGTACAATATACGACAGTAGCTTTAATCAGTGATAAATTTCAGGGTATTAGATGTTAAGAAGGATATGAATAGCTCCCTATGGTCTCGTTCAATCGTAGAATTGAAATATAAAGACAATGCCTCTGCTTTTCACTTCCGTGTATCGGTACGGGACACTGTTTTCTGTCTGTGTGTTACCCGTCTCCGTGGTCGAGGGTTAAAGTCGCTGACTTCAAATCACTGTAACCTCTCACCGGTAGAGGGTCATGGGTTCGAGCCCAGCTACAGATCACGTCTCTTTATTTGATAAAGTATAGACAGTTGCTTACGAAGGATGGGATGCTAGTACTGGTTCTTCCCAGGAGTGATGCTTAGGTGAACTGTCAACCTCATATGACTCTGACTGTTGTAAAACTCGATATAAACAAAAATATGTTTGTTTGTGTGAGGCATTTTCCCTATCTTCTTCCGTTCAAATCCATAAAATTACGTAATATATACAAAAGTCTTCTGTTTACAGATAGTATCGTTGTTTATTGGTCCATGCTCAAAAATAACCCACGTGATGCTTGACATTAATTGTTTCCGGAACTAAATAAAAGAGATAAAAAACTTCTTTATTAATTCATTATTTTTTACAGTATAGAGAACTCCCTTTTTATAGATCGACTTCCATTAAGCTTTTATTGTCAGTTAAATTTCAAACAAAACCATCACAGAAAGAAAGTAATAAACGTTTCTTTCTGAAATCATTATATCTAACACGGTCATATTGCTATTTAATAGCCAAAGAAAAAAAAACATAAATGAAAATTCTTTTCTTTGTCATTTTTTTTAATACGGCAAATCATGAGATTAGATAATCCTTGATGAACAAAACCTGGTTTCATTGCTTCATTCGCTGGTTAATGATGTGTCGTTTGTAATTTGAAAAAGCTTCTCATTCTATTAATTTGTTAATACAAGATATTCGCACTTTCATTTTGGAGGTTTTTTTAAATAATGGACAAATACTGGTATCGTTAATATGCATTCGAATTCTCATATTCATTTTTTTCCAAATTCAGTATTTGGAGATATGGAATTGTCGGGTTTCTTTATACTCTAAAGAAATAAAGCAACAACATTTATAACTGAATCTGAGTTGTGATGTGTCTGTGTTTGACGTTGCACAAACAGACAGGGTCATTAGACCGCTCCGCTAGCTTTAGCGGTGGTGGAATTCCACAAGCGTACACCTTGGCAATCTCTACCCAGAGTTGTCGTTCTTTATCCCTCACATTAACTGGTTCCCTTTCCATGTTGCAATGCACCAAAGGGCTTTGTACACATATTGTCAAGTCAACGGGTACCAGTTTATCCCTACATACATGTGTATGTAACGGATAACGAACGATTACTCTGGGTAGAGATTGACACCTACGCAGAACCACAGACGCTTGTTTAGAAAAAATTACCCCACCCACCACGTTCGCTCTTAGTAGTTGTATGTATATTGGTAGTCATAAGAGCGAACGTGGTGGGTGGGGTAATTTTTTCTAAACAAGCGTCTGTGCGCAGAACCGCCGATTTAAAGCTAACCGGACATTTTTCTAACGTTTGGTTCCCGGTCGGGTTCAAACCCACAGCAGTGGATGGCCAGATATAACTAACCAGGTGAGACTGTTACCACTCGAGCATGGAGGTACCTTTCTTGTATGTGTTCGTGCAGTGCATGTTCATTTTTCGTAAATTTGACAAAGATCTCGACTTCAATACGTTTGCTGTATATAGACAAGAAAAGCTTTCCTTGAAAAAGTAAATACAATGTCACTATAACTTACTAACCTAAAACGTTAACTACAATGAATAACCATATCGCTTGTTAAACCATTTTTACTGAGAACGTTTCTGGCATGATGCGTGTTTAGTTATTCTTGCTGAGCAGAAAAAAATCGATAAAAATGTTTTTGAGATTTTGTTTTTCCACCATTTATTGTATGTTTCTGACCTGCCGGTTGTGGTGTTGGGTTTGTGGTATTTGGGCTCTGGTGATATTTTTGTGGAAGGTTTTTTGGCTTTTGTCTGTTTCATAAAAGTCCTAACCCGTTTTTGCTTCTTTTAGCTCACTTGAGCATGAATTGCTTAATGTGAGATATTGTGATCGCGCGATGCCCGTCGTCCGTCCGTGCTTGTAGTTGCTTTAAACAACATCTCCTTCTCAAGCAGTTGGCCAATTTCAACAAAAAACTTTACAGAGATATAAATCTTCAAACATATTTTTTAAAACCAGAAGACTTTTAGATCTTAGATATTTAGTATGTATCATTGTATAGTGGATGTCTACCAAGATGACTCAAATCATGATCCTCCTGGTCTAACTGATCCCACCCATTTGATTTACTAGGGAAAAATCTTCAAAATTTTACTAAACATCAACCAGAAGACCTAGAGATCGAACATTTCACATGTAGCATTGCCTTGAAGACATGGGGAGATTTTCTTCAAATCATTGCAATAACCTAAATGCACGTGTATGCCTTTGGGTATTCTTCCACCGATAAAACTGGGAAATTCACCACCTGACCCGAACTAAATTAACGTCTTTGATGGCCGGGATTAAGAAACATACGCATATATACATCACATTACCTCATGGCCTTTCTCAATGTATACCTGGCCATGATCGGCCTTAGAGAGCACGATATTTTAAGCATGCACAACCCGATGATTTAATGGGATATTAAATGCAATTATTTTACAACTATCATTGAAAACTGCTCCTAAAAGCAGTGAAATAAATCATAGTTTTATTTTCTTACTTATTAGATTTATACGAGTCCCTTTCGCACATTAATCACAAATGTTCCATTCGCCGTAATTGTTTTTAATGGACTGTTCCACAACATCTCCTTTATGTGCGTTTATGAGACAAATATGGATTATTTGTCTAGTAACGGTGACTTAATTTCTCCACGGGGACATATAAAATAACGACACACTCTGCAGAACACGTGTTTTGTGTCAACACATTTTGTTTATGGAAATGATATCAAACGCTCATTGAAAATAATGTCTCCAAATTTTAAAGTTTATGACATCGAAAGGCATGTGAATATGGAGTCTGTTATTCTATGGCTTGATACGGTGAAATAGTTTTGAATTGTCTATAGCGAAGACTCTAACATGCAACTCACCATTTAATATAGATAGTTTACTCGATGTTTGAAATTGAAAAGTCCATACAATGTACGATAAATAAATCTAATTATCTGTTATAATTACGAAACAATTACTATAAGAATATCATAATTGATCTTTATCTTATCAACTTTTACAACAAATTGTGTATGTATTCACTCTAATAGCAAGAGATTGTTAAATATTGCTAAAATTGAATACAGAAGTTAACTTCTCAGTTGCTGAACACGCTAGAATTTATTTTGTAAGTAGCACAATTTCGGATGTCGCCATATTTCGGTTGATTAACTGATTCCACGATATTT